>JAUPFZ010000008.1:22215681-22218181 GCA_036937285.1 Euphydryas editha | reverse complement strand
AGGTTAGGTTAGGTTAGGTTAGGTTAGGTTAGGTTAGGTTAGGTTAGGTTAGGTTAGGTTAGGTTAGGTTAGGTTAGGTTAGGTTAGGTTAGGTTAGGTTAGGTTAGGTTAGGTTAGGTTAGGTTAGGTTAGGTTAGGTTAGGTTAGGTTAGGTTAGGTTAGGTTAGGTTAGGTTAGGTTAGGTTAGGTTAGGTTAGGTTAGGTTAGGTTAGGTTAGGTTAGGTTAGGTTAGGTTAGGTTAGGTTAGGTTAGGTTAGGTTAGGTTAGGTTAGGTTAGGTTAGGTTAGGTTAGGTTAGGTTAGGTTAGGTTAGGTTAGGTTAGGTTAGGTTAGGTTAGGTTAGGTTAGGTTAGGTTAGGTTAGGTTAGGTTAGGTTAGGTTAGGTTAGGTTAGGTTAGGTTAGGTTAGGTTAGGTTAGGTTAGGTTAGGTTAGGTTAGGTTAGGTTAGGTTAGGTTAGGTTAGGTTAGGTTAGGTTAGGTTAGGTTAGGTTAGGTTAGGTTAGGTTAGGTTAGGTTAGGTTAGGTTAGGTTAGGTTAGGTTAGGTTAGGTTAGGTTAGGTTAGGTTAGGTTAGGTTAGGTTAGGTTAGGTTAGGTTAGGTTAGGTTAGGTTAGGTTAGGTTAGGTTAGGTTAGGTTAGGTTAGGTTAGGTTAGGTTAGGTTAGGTTAGGTTAGGTTAGGTTAGGTTAGGTTAGGTTAGGTTAGGTTAGGTTAGGTTAGGTTAGGTTAGGTTAGGTTAGGTTAGGTTAGGTTAGGTTAGGTTAGGTTAGGTTAGGTTAGGTTAGGTTAGGTTAGGTTAGGTTAGGTTAGGTTAGGTTAGGTTAGGTTAGGTTAGGTTAGGTTAGGTTAGGTTAGGTTAGGTTAGGTTAGGTTAGGTTAGGTTAGGTTAGGTTAGGTTAGGTTAGGTTAGGTTAGGTTAGGTTAGGTTAGGTTAGGTTAGGTTAGGTTGAGGTTAGGTTAGGTTAGGTTAGGTTAGGTTAGGTTAGGTTAGGTTAGGTTAGGTTAGGTTAGGTTAGGTTAGGTTAGGTTAGGTTAGGTTAGGTTAGGTTAGGTTAGGTTAGGTTAGGTTAGGTTAGGTTAGGTTAGGTTAGGTTAGGTTAGGTTAGGTTAGGTTAGGTTAGGTTAGGTTAGGTTAGGTTAGGTTAGGTTAGGTTAGGTTAGGTTAGGTTAGGTTAGGTTAGGTTAGGTTAGGTTAGGTTAGGTTAGGTTAGGTTAGGTTAGGTTAGGTTAGGTTAGGTTAGGTTAGGTTAGGTTAGGTTAGGTTAGGTTAGGTTAGGTTAGGTTAGGTTAGGTTAGGTTAGGTTAGGTTAGGTTAGGTTAGGTTAGGTTAGGTTAGGTTAGGTTAGGTTAGGTTAGGTTAGGTTAGGTTAGGTTAGGTTAGGTTAGGTTAGGTTAGGTTAGGTTAGGTTAGGTTAGGTTAGGTTAGGTTAGGTTAGGTTAGGTTAGGTTAGGTTAGGTTAGGTTAGGTTAGGTTAGGTTAGGTTAGGTTAGGTTAGGTTAGGTTAGGTTAGGTTAGGTTAGGTTAGGTTAGGTTAGGTTAGGTTAGGTTAGGTTAGGTTAGGTTAGGTTAGGTTAGGTTAGGTTAGGTTAGGTTAGGTTAGGTTAGGTTAGGTTAGGTTAGGTTAGGTTAGGTTAGGTTAGGTTAGGTTAGGTTAGGTTAGGTTAGGTTAGGTTAGGTTAGGTTAGGTTAGGTTAGGTTAGGTTAGGTTAGGTTAGGTTAGGTTAGGTTAGGTTAGGTTAGGTTAGGTTAGGTTAGGTTAGGTTAGGTTAGGTTAGGTTAGGTTAGGTTAGGTTAGGTTAGGTTAGGTTAGGTTAGGTTAGGTTAGGTTAGGTTAGGTTAGGTTAGGTTAGGTTAGGTTAGGTTAGGTTAGGTTAGGTTAGGTTAGGTTAGGTTAGGTTAGGTTAGGTTAGGTTAGGTTAGGTTAGGTTAGGTTAGGTTAGGTTAGGTTAGGTTAGGTTAGGTTAGGTTAGGTTAGGTTAGGTTAGGTTAGGTTAGGTTAGGTTAGGTTAGGTTAGGTTAGGTTAGGTTAGGTTAGGTTAGGTTAGGTTAGGTTAGGTTAGGTTAGGTTAGGTTAGGTTAGGTTAGGTTAGGTTAGGTTAGGTTAGGTTAGGTTAGGTTAGGTTAGGTTAGGTTAGGTTAGGTTAGGTTAGGTTAGGTTAGGTTAGGTTAGGTTAGGTTAGGTTAGGTTAGGTTAGGTTAGGTTAGGTTAGGTTAGGTTAGGTTAGGTTAGGTTAGGTTAGGTTAGGTTAGGTTAGGTTAGGTTAGGTTAGGTTAGGTTAGGTTAGGTTAGGTTAGGTTAGGTTAGGTTAGGTTAGGTTAGGTTAGGTTAGGTTAGGTTAGGTTAGGTTAGGTTAGGTTAGGTTAGGTTAGGTTAGGTTAGGTTAGGTTAGGTTAGGTTAGGTTAGGTTAGGTTAGGTTAGGTTAGGTTAGGTTAGGTTAGGTTAGGTTAGGTTAGGTTAGGTTAGGTTAGGTTAGGTTAGGTTAGGTTAGGTTAGGTTAGGT